>PVLA01004726.1:154042-167698 GCA_004027455.1 Hydrochoerus hydrochaeris
GGAGGGGAAGGGGAGGATGATGAGGGGGAAGGGGAGGGGGAAGAGGAGGCAGAAGAGGGTGCAGGAGGTGGGGCAGGGCCCCCATCTCCTGTGCCCAAGGTGAGGAGGTGGCGGGCACAGGTGGGTGGAGAAGAGTGAGACTGTGGAGAAACTGCAAAAGAACAGGGCAGACAGACATGCGGTCAGGGCCACAGTAAGCCTTGCTGTCCCCCAGTTGTAGGGCCTGCCAGGACCAGGCAGGGTTGTGTGCTGTGTGTGCCATCAGGAGGGCCTGTGCCCTGTTGGACACAGCAGAGTGAGCAGGGAGCCGTTGGGGTGAGACCAGTGTGAGCAGAGCCTGCACTCCACGTCCAGACTCCAGGCCCCAAAGACTGGCCCTGAAGCCCAGGAACTGCCCCGAGTAGGGGCAGCAATGCCATGAGAGAAGACAGGCCAGGGAGGAGAGCCCAGGTTCACATCCAGCTTTCTCCCGTTCTGTGCAGAGAACACTGTGAGGCTAAGGGCAGGGTGCCTATGTCTGGATCCCTCCCAGCCCGCCACAATCATAAGCCCAGGCCTGCTCAGTGACACCCAGGGCAGGCCAGCCTCCCTGGCACCTCCTTAGCTGGCTCCCAGGCCGGACCCCACTGCCCCGCGTACTACATCCTCAGTGCCAGTTGCACAAGTGGAGGCAGATGACCCAGGCTGTGCCACTCCGAGGAGCCAGGCAGGATTTGGACACAAGCCCCAGCACACGTGCCTGGTCCCCTTTGCCAAGGACACCTGCCTGGCCTGGCGAGCACAGAAGCAGTCGCCCTCCCTAGGGCAACTCCCAGAGCCACCACCTGATTTCTAGCCCTCCCCAGTAATATGACCACCTATCTGCCTCAGTTTCTTCACCTATAAAACAGGAGTTCACGCATTCATTCAACACAATTATACCAATGCCCTATTTTACATCAAGCTCTGTTCTGGGGCACAGGAAAGTGGCAAGCAAAAGACAGTGGCCCCTCTTTTTGGGTGGGGGCTCACATAAAGAGGAATACAAGGGATGGCAACCAAGAGTCAAGTGGACCAGGGATTTAGCTCAGCAGCACAACCACCTGCCTTGCAAGTGCTAGGTTGTGAGTTCGATCCCAGGTACAAAAAAAAAAAAAAAAAAAAAAAGTCAAGTGGACAGGCTGGGAGCTGCTGAGAGCCCTGGAGAAGGAAGCAGGGAATGGTGACCATGACAACCACAGTGTCACTGCAGGTGGCTGACACGAGGATGCAGAGCTTCAGTGAGCAGCGCCAGAGCCTGGCACCCCATGGGCACCGGAGAGGCGTGCACCCACCACCCTCGCTGTGCTCACCCCCGCCTGCAGCACAGCCAGTCTGCAGAAGGCAGGACGCCCTTTCCCAAAGGATTTCGGAAATCCAGACAGGATTATGGGGCCTTTTCTTTTTCCCTAGGTCTTAAGATTTCCCAAAAGAAGCTGGGCGTGGTGGCTCACGCCTGTAATCCCAGCACTCAGGAGGCTGAGGCAGGAGGACTGTTTCGAGTTCAAGACCAGCCTGGGCTACAAAGTGAGCGCAAGGCCAGCCTGAACTGCATAGGGAGACCCTGTCTCAAAAAGCCAAAAAAAAAAAAAAAAAAAAGATTTCCCAAAGGAAAAAGATGACCACCCAGCATAAGCAAAGTATGGCCAGGGCTGAGCACAGTGGCACACACCTGTTGTGCTTGCTACACAGGAGACTGAGGCAGGAGGATATTCTGAGCCCAGGAATTGGAGGCCAGTCTGAGCAAACCTCATCTCAAATTAAAACAAAGAAAAATAAATGGGCTGGGGTGCCGCTCAGTGGTAGAACCCTTGCCTAACATGCACAGGCCTTAGGCCTGATCCCAGACATTAGGAAAAATAAACACATAATAATATAACATAAGCCCAGAGTCAACTGAATACAACTATCAGGTTCCAGATACCTCTTTCATTCTAAAGCCTGGAGCCAAAGCAGTATTCATCCTGTTTTGTAAATAAAGTTTTACTGGAACATTGCCTACCCACTGGTTTACTTGTGGCCTCGAAGTTTAAGAGGAATTCCAAAACAATTTTGTGGGTTCTGAGCACCACATCTCTTGTAACTAATGGATAAGTCAACTCATAACTATTAAAAATAAAAAGGCACAACCAGGGGCCAGGGATTTAGCTCAGTAGCACAAACACCTGCCTGGCAAGTGCGAAGTCATGAGTTCGATCCCCAGTCCCCTCAAAAAAAAAGGCACAACCAGCTGTGGGGCCCACACCTATAATCCCAGCACTTGGGAGGCTGAGGCAGGAGGATCACCATGAGTTTGAGGCCAATCTGGGCTACATAGTGAGTTCAAGGCCAGCCTGAACTACATAGTGAGACCCTCTTAAAAAATAAAGTAAGATGGCACAAAGTAAGCCTGACCTGACACATGGAGGTGTGCAAGCCACGCTCTTCAGGGAATTGGCAGTCAAGGCCGATGCAGCCACACCAGAGCCAAACAAACCTTCCTCTCCACTCCCCTTCCCAACCTGTATGTACACACAGAAGGGGATCTAAACTCACAGGAGTCCTGGGGATCAGTAATACATCTTGCTAAACACGCAAATTCCGAACCAGGTATGGTGGTGCACACCCATAATCCCAGCCTTTTGGGAGGCTGAGGCAGGAGGACTGCAAACTCCAACCCAGCCTGAGAAACTCACCAAAACCCTGTCTCAAAATAATAAAATACAGCGCAGTGCAAAGGCCCTGGGTTTAATCCCCAAGTCCACATAAACAGAAGGCAAGTTCCCCCCACTCCAGCCCACACACCCTGCAGAATGAGAACCGCCAGGCTGGGCCCCAGGACGCGCACATTCACAGGTAATTTGGACTGAGCGCAGACTTGAGAAGCATAGTGCCACCAGCCGTGCACAGAGCTCAGGAGCAGGGTCCTGCTTACATAATGCACACCAAAGTGATCAAACACATGCATGTCACACACAAACACACTGCAGCTCGAGGCCCAGGGACACCACTAGCACTTGGTTCCACAACCTTGAGCAAATGACTTCCCAGCTCCAGGCTCCTCACTGCTCTGGAAGATGGAGACACAGGAGGGCTCCCTCCTGGGGACATGATACTAACACAGCCCTGGCTACCATGTGCTTGCTAACCAACAACATGGTCCTGTCACGTCAGTTTTTATATACATCTGCACACACATGGCTTCATGGCATCCTGATTACAGGCAAAGAAAGCTGTCTGTCCACAGGGTGCAATGGACACTGAAACTGGCCACTTCTCGCACCATTCTGAGGCCACCTTCCCGGCTCCACTAGCCCCACATACCCATTTTGCCCGTCCTCCAGGCCCTGAGACGGGGCAGCAGGCTGGGCACAGGTAGAGGGATGGGGTCCCTGTCTCCAATTCGGACCTCGGCCACCAGTTCCAGTATGTCCTCGCTTCTGCAAGGTAAAGGGGAACAGGTGAGCCTGAGGGGGCGGGGCATCAGCTTTCCGGCCTGGGGAAGCCCCTACTCCAACCCCCTCAGCTCCTCACTCGCCGGGCCGCAGGTCCATGGGGCTGGGAACCCAGGTATCCGGGGGGTCCAGGACGCTCATCAGCCCTGCAAGGAAGCTATCAGCAGCCAGGTCCAGCACCTGTGATAGACCAGCGGGGACGCCATACTGTGAGGACTTGAAAATAATACTGCCCCAGACCTGATGCTCAGGAGGCCACACACTGAGTCCTCGAGAAAACTCAGGGACCCAAGCTCTTCCCTTTGGGATTCCCAGACTGGCTCAGACTCCAACACAGTCCCTTCTCAGGCCCAGATTGGTCCCCCAAACCTCTCCTTCTCCAGACCCGGGAACACAGTCACCCAGCCCCTCTTACTCACGGTAGCTGTGTCAGCGCCCGATTCCTGGGGACAGGGCTCTGCCCGTGGGCTCCGGCAGTGCCTCCACTGAAGTCCATGACACCGAGAGGCATCTGGAGAGAGATTTGAATGGGGGAACTGAAGACAGTACAAGGTGCAGGGACCCCATAAGGGACAGGATACAGGGGCCTGGTCCACTGCTTGACACTGGAACCACACCCTGGCTCCTGACTCAGGCCCCCCAGGCTGCCCTAAACCCCCTCACGGGCTTCAACTCTCACCAGTTCACCCTCCTATCTGCCTGCAAGATGAAGTCCCCACACTTCAGCTTGACATTCAAGGCCTGCTATGACCCAGTCCACTACTTCCCTGACCAGCAGGCTTAGCCTCATTGGACAAGGCTCATGTCTCCATGGAGATCCGGGTCACGTCACCCCTCTGGCAGCCACCCGTCAGCCTGCCTCCCTCCAGACTCGCTGGGGAGCCTCCTGCCCCCTTGAAGCACCTCAGGCCATGGGGTACTGCCACTTCCCCCTCTCCCCTGCACTGGACTGTGAGGCAGCCACGGGGCTGGACCACCTTTAGATCCTTGCACCCACAGAAGGCATGGATGAGATGAGGGTGAGGGATGCAGAGGAAGGTGAAGAGCTGAGAGAAGTGCAACTCACCGTACCTTTATCATTCGGCAGATCGGCCTGCAGGGAGCTCCCCATGGCCTGCTGAATAGCGCGCTGCGGGAAGAGTGCAAAGAACAGAGTCAGGCGTCTCCAGCAAAGGAGCCTGTGCCACCTCTGCTCCTTGCAAGAGGAGCATGCTAGACACCCCTGCAGTCAGGCCAGGCCTCAGCCTCTTCTTCTGGGATGTGGACCCCAGCCCCTCCCCTCCTTCCTCACCCCCCTGCACCGTGTCCAGCAGCCTCACCAGGATAAAGGCAGAAGGAGAAAGCGTAGGGTCCCTGTCAGGCGGCCCATCACCCCGGTCCTCGCCTGACTCCTCTGTCTTCCCTCGAGACTCATCTTCTTCCTCCATGGTTACCTGGTTGGGGAGAGGACAGCTGGAGCAGAGGCTGGGGAAGGGACAGGAACAGGCCTCTGACACTGCCCGACGGCAACCCGCCTCAACCCAGGCCACCCTGTCTTTGGGCCCGAGTGAACCCACAGGGATCCAAGCAGTTAGTTCTCTTCCTTTGTCTGGATTTCGGCCACCTCCTCTGCCAGCGGGAGCCCTCATCTGCTGCCCATTGCTCCCAACAGGTCTCACTGCTCTCCTTATGGGGTACAAACCTATCCTTACAACCTTCTGTTACGTTATGATTTCAAAGTGTGTTCCACGCCCCATAAACCCACCTTGGCCAAACTGAGTTATGTACCAGTGTGCTGGATGGTATTTAATGCCAGGTACCACACAGCCACATGGGGCATCAATCATCCTTGATAAGGAAGCAAAGAACTTTTCTTTATACACACAAAAGACAGAAGCATGACAGAATGCTCTGCAGTGCCCCTATGCCACTTTTAACACAAAAACACTAAATTTCAGAAATGCATGCTGTCCCCCCAAACCCTGTGGGGGCTCATGCCTGTGACCTCACCATCTGTCCTGCATGGTTGTGTGACCACAACCTGGGTGATGCCACAGAAATTCTTAGGTTCAATCACCCAGGGAGGCAGCTGAAAAGTGCATGCTGCAGAATGGTGAATGTCTGGATAAGGGCTTGAGAAACTAGCAATATTACAGGTGCAAATTTCCACAACAGTCAAATTTGCTAATGAGAAAAAGAATACCCAATGTATTCCTTGAATGCTCCAAAATCCCTAAGCTACACTGGAGAGAAAATGGCAAAGTTGTATCTATCCAGACAATGGCTGTGTGACTTAAAAGCCACACACTGATCAGCACATCTGAACAGCTTAAAGCACAGGAAAAGTCACTATTACTAGTGCTTAATATTCCAGTTTCCCTTACATTTCTCTCCCTGACTTCCCCTGCTGCACGTAGGCAAAGAAAAGGACTGGGCCCTGGTCTCTGTCCTAGCTCAGGTTTTCAAGCCTGTGTCCAACCCTGGCGATCAGCTTGCCAGGTCTCTAATCTTCCAGTCTCTTCCTTAACACCATGAAGACACAGCCCAGCTTAGTCTCCCATACCCAGGTCTCTCCAGGCAATATTCAATACCCTCTAGGCCTGCAGATAGCACCAGGCCTGGGGCTGCTCTTCAGCACCTTCTGGGAAGTGCTTACCTAGCACAGAGACTGAGTATCTCAAGCTCTGTCAAGACCTTGTCAAGGCCCAAACTTGGGGAACCCCAAACCCACTACAGCACAGGAAGATGCCCTTTGTTCCTTAGCCCTTATAGATGCCAGAAGGTTCTGCTGACCCTGCCAGGTCCCCCTAGATGAGTGGTACCCAAACTCCCAGGTATGGGAGCAGTTTAGAGTTTCATAAATAGCCTAGGTACAAAAGGTAAATAGAACACAATCACAAATTCTTCACAGTGCTTCGCAAGTTGTAAGTGAAAATGTCAATTTCTGGGACTTGAGTATTAATTAAATATATAAGTACTGGGCCTTAATCAAGAAATGTATTTACTAGTGATCAAGGTCAAAAGATTTTTAAAAGCACAGCACTAGATGAGTCTAAAAGACCCTACAGACCCTCCCAGACTTGGGTGGGTTAATTCACTCTCTCTCTAGCCCCAGTAGGAGAATTTTAAAAGGCAATTTACATTGGAATTACTTTCTAGAAAGTAAGTACATTTTGAACTGGGCAAAATTTCCAACGCTCTCTTTTTGTATTATTTTCCACAGAATTATCTGATCCCCAAAAGGATTTGAATTTGCTCTAAGCATCCTTACAATCACATCAAATCCACCTAGATGGTTCCAGCTCCTTCTAACTACCCCAAGCTGCCTGTCACCCACATCAGACACTTCCTAAATCTCAGAGACCTATCCGCTGCTTTCAGTACATCACAGTATACCCTCCACCTTGATGGGCACATCTCATCCCTGCAGGTAGCCCTGAAAGACTTCCTAACCCTTGAAGAGTTGTTCCAGGCTCAGAAATGGCTCCAGACCTATGCAGACCAGTAGCACCCACAGGCCAGCCCATGTAGACACTTCAGAGCCCTCCCAGACGTACCCCAGCACTCTGAGGTGGCTCTGCAGACACTCCTCGGTTCTGGCAGACCTCCTTCAACCCCAGGACACGGCTCAAGATCTCAAGATGGCCCCAAAATCCTCTAAGCAGAATCTAGGCTCTGGTCGGCCCATAAAGACGATGCTCAGCTCCTACTGACACGATCCAGGTCAGCTATGTGATGGAGGCCAGGCACCAGGCTCAGTCCAGGCCCTCTGGACGCCCCCACTTCGCTCAGGGATGCTGGAGACGCCCCCTGGCACCCACAGATGCGTTCCAGGGGCCTAAGAAGGCCCCCCGTTTGGCGCCAGACTTCACCCCCACTGCCGGGTCCTAGAATGGCCCGTTAAGCCCTCCAGGCCCCCTGGCGTATGGGGGGTACCCAGGGACAACTAGGGAGCCGACTTCTCCCCGCCCACCCCAATAGGCCCGAGCCCCGCGGCCAGGACCGCCGCCGCCATCTTACCCCGCCGCTCGGGCTGCGGCTCCAGCCCCGGCGCGGGGCGGGGCGGGATGGGGCGGGGCTCTCGAGCAGAGGAGGAGTGGGGCGGAACTAAATTGCCGCCGAGCTTGCCGGGATTTCAAGTACCGAGCACGGTGCACTGAAGGCTAGTGGGAAGGTGACAGGACTCAATTTCCCAGGAGTCAAAGGGGTATATGGGGAGGGGCACTGGCAATGCACGCCGGGATGCGTAGTCCGCGTACCGCCTCAGTCGCGCAGGGACAGGGAGGGAGTGAGAGGTTAAGTGGGCGGGATTGCTGTAGCCCGCGGTGAAATCCCACGATTCCTTGCGCACGCGGGGGAAAGGGCGGCGGAACAGGAAGTGATGCAAAAAGTTGTCCAGCAGAACAGATGCAAGGGAACTGTAGTCCCGTGGAGTGAGTTGGACTGTTTGGGCATTGCCCCGCCCACGTTCTGGAGATCTCAGAATCCGGATCCCCCAGTCCACTCTAAATTTAGAACAGGGGAGCTGGACCTTGCAGCCTCCTCGTTCAGGACAGAGAAGTCCCTCTCCCTCGGACTCCAGTCTTAATCTTCTTTCCTTGAACCCGAATCGAGTCCTCAGGCCTCTCGTCCCCCAAACTATCCAGGTGTCAAGATCACACCTTACATGTAATAAGGCCTCCGCCCCTCCCCGAGTCCCTCTTCCCCAGGACCAAAGGCCTCAAGTCTCCAATCTTATTTTCTCCAAATATCTAGTCTCTCAGCTTCCTCCTCCAAACCCCAGAAATCCTGGCCCCAGGCCCTTCATGACCCGGGCGTCTCGACTTGGGCAAGCTGGCTCATGGATTAGGAATGCAGTGATCTCACGGCCCCTCCCTGCCCCGTTACTCTGCTGTCCCCCTCCAGGGCCCCATCTCCCCTCCCAGTCTGTCTTCCGTTTGGCTAGGACAGCGGGAACCGGAAGCCTGGGTCCTTAGGCGGGCGGAGACTCCGGCTTCTTGCTCAGACACTCGGTGCGAGAGCTTGGCTACGACCCCAGGACGGAGGTGGAGCTTCTCCTCAAAACCCGCTCCTTCCTCAGAACGCCCTATATACGGCCGCTCGCAAGTCGGCAAGCCCCGCCTGCCAGGATAAGACTGCGAGCCTGGTCCTCCAGAAGCTCTGTCGCAGAACCCCTATTTGCATAGACCCAGCCGGAAAGAGCTTCCCTCCCATCTGCTAAAAGAATACGTACTTATTAGCATATCCACGCCCACGGGCGGCCCGCGGGCTGAAAGCGCGTGGCGCCGCTCATGGGCGAACATCGGTCTTATTAGCATAACCCCGCCCCACCTTGGAATTCCCCTTCCCACAAACGTGGTTCCCTACCCTTATTAGCATAGCTCCTCCCTTCCCCTGGCCTTCCCGGCTCAAGTGTCCGAGACCAGAGTCCTTCTGGCAAGAGCTCATGATTATGCAGTAGCTTCATTAGCGTAGCCCGCCTCTTGGTCCCGCCCGGTTCCCCCCCAGGCGGTAGCAGAGGCGGCGGCAGCGGTGGCGACATGAGCAGCAGCGGGGCGGCGTCCGGGACTGGGCGGGGGCGGCCCAGGGGCGGGGGGTCGGGACCCGGGGACCCCCCGCCCAGCGAGACACACAAGCTGGTGGTCGTGGGCGGCGGCGGCGTGGGCAAGAGCGCACTGACCATCCAATTCATCCAGGTAGAGTGCCCTCACCCGGGAAGGTGTCCCGGGACCCAGACCTGAGCCCTGTAGGGGGGATCCCTGAGACTGCCCTATCACTGAGAATTTCCTACGAGGCCCTTTAATCCTCAAAGATCCTCTGATTTTTCGACTCTAAACTCTCTGAGGTCCTCCATTCCCAGCACGCAAGGACCTTCGACTGAATACATCCTGAGACCCGGGGTCCCCTGCTGACTTGGCCCAAGTGACTTTTGGAGCTGCCTAAATACAGAACAGTCTTCCCATTCAGAGCACCACCAACCCCTCCACTCTGAACCTTATCTTCCCCAAATCCCAGTTCCCCTCCTCGCCACCCAGAGCCTCACCTGGCTAACAGCTGTGCCAGCACCTTTGGGATGCCACAGTGGACATCCTTACCCCTCAGGCAGCTTCTCTCAGAATCTAGAAGTTTTGCTCAGTCCTTGGGTGAGGATTTCCCCTCACACCCAAGAGAGTTCAAAAAGATCCTCCTCTTTGACCTTCAAGAAAACTCCAAGACCCCAAGATCTAGTGATTGTCCCAGTCCTCCAGTCTCTGATCCCCCCTCCCCTCCAGTTCCCCGAGCTCCTTCCAGAAACCCTGGGTAACCCCCAATTCATCTCCATGGAAGAAGTTCCCAGATTCTGCATGAAAGATCCACCCCTTGGAAGTTTCTCAGAAATGCATCTGAGGGTCTCTAAGACTGTTGTATGACAGCCTCCCCATTGCCTCTGAGCCACTCCTGGGCTGGTCCCCATCCTCATCGCTGAGCTTCTCCATATGCATTCAGATGACCTCTGGTCCCTGTACCTTCCATCCAGGGCAGCCTAACCGAGCATCTAGCTAATGGGATGCAGACCCCCAGCCCAAAGTCAGTCCCCCTCTGCTGCCTACCCACGTGAGGCAAGAAACCTCCAGCCTGCACCCCAGGGAAACAGTCCCCATGCCTAGATGAGTGTGTGCCCCTAGATTTGCTGCCTGGACCACAGGCCCCTCAGGACATGCCAGCGAAGAGCCCTACTTGTGCAGAAGGCCCCAGCCCTGGGCCCCTGACACCCAGTGCTCGACCCAGAGCTGGCCCCAAGCTTGGCTGGAGGTGGTGGATTTGGCAGGAAGGGAGGGGCCGAGGCCGAGGGTGGGGCAGCCTCTTGCAGTCGGATTGGAACTGGGAGCTTCCCCTGGGAGGAGAAGCGGTGGAAGGCCGCCTAAAGGAGGAGGAGGGGAAGTGGAGGAGGAAGGAGAGAGGGAGGAGGCAGTAGAGGAGGGAAAGACAGAGCCAGCCAGATGCTTGGGACGACAGCAGCTCCCAATAACTAAGTGCATACTATATGCCCAGTGATATGTTAACATTTGGCAAGGGGCTCCCCGGAATTTCACAATGCTGGAGGGTGTGGTGCTATTCTTATTTTCCAAATAAGAAAACTGAAGCTGTCAGGGGAAGTGATTTTGTTCAGTGTCACACAGCCAGGATGCCATCATGATAAGGGAGATAGATGAACCTTATCTGCAGACAGCCAGGAGAGCCTCAGAAAGAGTACAAGGGAAGAGGGACCAGTATCCAGAAAAGGGGACAGAAACTCGGAGAGGAGTAAATAGAGACTAAGAGAAAAAGAGTACAGGGAACAAATGAATGGATCAGAGACTTCAAGAAAAGACCAAGAGCTGGGCAAGGTGGTGCATGGCAGTAATCTCAGCATTTAGGAGGCTGAGGCAGGAGGATCACTGCAAGTTCAAACACAGCCTGGGTTACAAAGTGAGACCCTGTCTCAAGAGAAAGAAAGAGATGGGGGGACTAAAGACTGGGGGAGGGGATCAAGGAAACCAGAGCTCAATAACAGTGAGCTCTCCCACCCCTCCAGTCCTACTTTGTGTCTGACTATGACCCCACCATCGAGGACTCCTACACCAAGATCTGCACCGTGGATGGCGTCCCAGCGAGGCTGGACAGTGAGTGGCAGGGAACAGATTGGCCAGGGCGGAGGGCTTGTGGGTGGCCCTGGGGGGAAACCTGGCCTCCCACAGCACACCTCTCCCTGTCTCCCCAGTCCTGGACACAGCCGGCCAGGAGGAGTTCGGGGCCATGCGGGAGCAGTACATGCGTGCGGGCCATGGCTTCCTGCTGGTGTTCGCCATTAACGACCGGCAGAGGTGAGGGGTGCAGCGGGTGTGGGCGCCCAGCCAAGGGCTGGCCAGCCCTCATGCCTGTGGCCTTTCTCACAGCTTCAACGAGGTGAGCAAGCTCTTCACGCAGATCCTCCGAGTCAAGGACCGCGATGATTTCCCCGTCGTGCTGGTTGGGAACAAGGCAGATCTGGAGGCACAGCGGCAGGTATGGGGCGGCCAGGAACCCTGTCTCTGTCCCCCTTCCGAGGTACCTCACCCTCATCAGCACCCCGCCTGCCTGCCCAGGGTAGCCCCTACTCCTTCCCCACACCTGGCGTGGATTTGTGTTCTCTTCTGCACTTGTCACTTCCTGGACACATGAAAGGTGTGATTTCCACATAGAACTCATCTTTTAGCTGAATCCTCCTTTGGGCATTTCCAGCCTCAGGGCTATACTTGGCCTGTGCCAAGACCGACAATCCTCACTTGTAGCCTGCAGACTCCTAGTTATCTCATACGTCTTAAGTGGCCTCCCTAGCTGAGCATGGTGCTGCCTATGCCAGCAGTCCCTGCAATCCCAGCGTTCCGGGGAGCTGAGGCAGGAGGGTCACAAATTGAAGCCCCACTGGGGCAAATTAGTGACTTAGGGAGATCCTGTCTTAAACAACTTTTATTTTTTTTTTTAACAAAGAGCTGAAGATCTAGCTTAGTGTGAAAACCTTGGGTTCCATCCCCATTACAACCAAAACATTTCTTTGATTTTGTTTGTTTGTTTGAGGGGGTGGTTTGAGACAGGGTCTTGCTGTGTAGCTCAGGCTGACCTCAACCTGGAGGCAATCCTCCTGCCTCAGTCTCCTGAGCTGGGATCCTGATTCCTTATTCATATGTCAAAACTCCCTGCATCCCACAGGAACTTTCCCTCTGGAGCTCCCAGTGTCCGCCTGCCTGTTGGCTTCCCTAGCTGGGGTCACTCAGTGCAGAAACCTGATTCCTCTCCCCTGCCCTGTTCTAGGTCCCCCGATCTGAAGCCTCCAACTTTGGTGCCTCCCACCATGTGGCCTACTTCGAGGCCTCGGCCAAACTGCGGCTCAATGTGGATGAGGCCTTTGAGCAGCTGGTGCGGGCTGTCCGGTGAGTCCCCTGCCCCTTGTCCTGTCCCTGTACCTCTGGCCCAGTGTCACCAGCCTCTTCCCACAGGAAGTACCAAGAACAAGAGCTCCCACCCAGCCCACCCAGCGCTCCCAGGAAGAAGGATGGGGGCTGCCCCTGTGTCCTGCTGTAGCCGATCCAGGGAAGTGACCAGCACAAGCACACGGGACCAGCTACCTTGCACTCTGCCATGTGGCCTGAGGTCCCAGCTAAGCCTCAGTTTCCTCCGCTGGGACTTCCAGAACACACTATGCCCCCACCCTGATCTGCTGGCCTCCTCTGGGCCATCACCACTGTGTGCCTTCTGCCATGTCCCCTTCCCCCACCCAAGCCCCTGATGGGGTTAGGGGCTCCCAGGTCACTGCTGTACATAACTCCCCTCCCTCAGAAAAATAAATGTCACTGCCAACTTCTGGAAGTGATTTTTTGTTTTGTTTTGTAGACAGGGTCTTTGAATATAGTTCAGGCAGTTAAGTCCTCAAACTCATAATGTAGTCCAGGCTGGCCTGAAACTCAGGACAATCCTCCTGCCTCAACCTCCCATGTGCTAGAATTATGGATGTGCTTTTTAAAAGGGAGACGCTGGGGAAGTTCAGGGTTCACACACTCTTAAAGCCTCACTCCACCTAAAAATATCATAGCATCTAGAATCAACCCACCCATCTTTTGGAAAGGGGCAGGAACATAAACTCCAGCAGACATCTAGACCCCCACATCCCTTGAACTGCGTGAGTCTGCCCTTCACTATTTGGGTGGATGTGCTGTTGGGGAAGTTTGATGTTTGCAAGTTTTTTCTCCTCTGTGAACTTCTTGAACTGCAGTGGTCACTTTGGTGGCCAGAAGTTAACCCTCTTCAGGAACACCAGCAGCATTTAGGAGTGTAACAGTTGTGTGTGGCCAGTGGCTGTCCTGCTAGGTAGGGCAAATCCATGGCATCCTAGCCTTACACAAAGGCCCACCGCACTGATTAGCAGGGGCTGCCAACCCTGCCCACCCCTCCCACCTCCAGTATCTGCTGAGCAAGGGCCTCTTTTGGAGGCATGGGTGGGCCAGATGGTGTTCAAGCAGCATCTAACAAGTTCTCAGTTCCCGAGACTGACTAACAGGGCTGACATCTGAATCTAAATCCTGAATCTTTGGGGCATGTTGGCATACACCTGTAATCTCAGCACTCTGGAGGCTGAGGCAGGAGAATCCACGCTGTAAACTTGAGGCCAGCCTGGGTTACATAGTGAATTCAAAGTCTGCCTGCACTACAAAGTGACTCTGCCTTAAAA